>VZTF01003335.1:1025022-1062329 GCA_013397755.1 Cnemophilus loriae
ATAGAAACTTGTGAACTTATGTAGAGACCAGGGGGAAAAAGCTGCAACATTACAAGAAGAGAAAAAAGTTAAATTTTACAATAAAAAAAGCAAACCTGATTGCAGTCAGAAAGCATAATTATACCTTTTTTTTGTAGGAAAAAAATGTATACATTGTCAAAGTTGTACGTGGCTGTACATGGCTGTAACTGTATTAATTTAATTTGATTTTTCTTCATTAAGCTACACAGTTGAAGCTTCATTTCAGCAAATTCAGGGGTATATATCTGTTGGCAAACATCTTCTTTTTCTAAATTGTGGGCATAGAACTAAAAATATAGCTGTGACTGAAAAGGAGGGAAGGTCTGTCCACGTCTGCAGGGACTCTGCTGTAGCAATCCTGCTTAAGCATACAAGAGGGATCCAAAGGTTGTAGCAAAGACTCTTTACCTGCCTCTGATGCAGTGGGAAAAACAGAAAAGCTTTTAGTATCAGTTCATTCTTCCTGACCATGAGTCCCAAAAGTTTGTCTTTCTATCCCCTGATGTCGGGCTCATGTGCTTAGAAGTATAACTGCTTCCCTCTTGTGTAACTAAAATAAAATACGCTCTGTCGACCCACAAACCCCAACTTTCAATTTTTCCCATTTTTCTTGTGTATGGAACATTCTTGAGAGCACTTCAAATAATACTATGAACTTATTTCACCTTCATAGAGGTATTTTACCTTTCAATTCATTCTCTGAATGTGCCCAGGATCTTGTTTAATTAATTTTACCAAAGGCTCTATGATTCATAAAAGTAAAATTGTTTTCATACTAATGTTTCCTTGTTCACTGCTGTTCTCTTCCTGCTTCCTTTATGTCTGACCCCAGACAGTCTCATTTGGCAATCCCGAATCAGAATAGATTTGTTTTTCTAAAGCCATGGGCAGAGCTAATGGTACTCAGATTCCCATGAAGTGGGTGTTACAGAAATTGAATAAATAGCACCTGATTTCCACTGACCAAAGACAGGATCATTAAGGTGAAAACGGAAAAAAAAAAAAACCACAAACCCCTAAAACCAAAGCTCTTTAGAGACCTTTAGAACAGTGGGAACTAGACAAGAATGTGATAATATATCTCATAACCAGGGGAAACCGAGCTGCAAATGGTTCCAGTCAGGAAAGCATACTCAACTTTGAACTTTGCTTTCAAAGGTGAGAGCTTTCACGCAGTGACTGAATGGGTGTGAATTCATGGGAAATAACTTCTGAAGTGGTAGACAGATTAAATTTAAAATCACTCTGCCTGTGTGTGAGGTGTAAGGGCTGATCTAAATAAGTGGAAGTGTTCTGATGGAGCAATCTTCTTATCTATCCTAAGATCTTAATATTGCTTTCTCTGTGATATGTGAAATTGTGTAAAACATCTCATTGCAAAGCAATCGTTTTGAAAACACTAATAAAAGTCAAGCCAGAAGAGATATTGTGTATCTTCTGATTGATTTTCTAACATGGCTGCGTGAGAATGTCAAATGTTTTACCTTTCTAAGAACTCCTGATGGCTTACACTCTTTGGCTTCTCAGTGTTTTTCAGTTTACTTCTGAGTCAGCTGAAGTTTGGTTTAGAGAAGACGGCATTGCATTATTAAGGAGAAAAATGAGTCTGTAAACTGAGTATCAAGAAAATAAAGAGTCTATGAAAAAACTCAGCAACCAGTCACGTGTCAACATCATGCACAATAAGATAGCTAAAACATAAATACATCTCAAACTGAAAATTAAAACCGAGGTAGCTTCATACTTGCTAACATTTTGCTTCCTGTGTTTATCTTGAATAGTACAAGTGTCTCCAGTGTCCATTAGCCACATTCAGCAAACAACACAAGTTTCTAGAACATTGACTCAGATGTGAGGTCCAGATGTTCACACTGAAATCCAAAACACTTCTTAGCAGTATTTCCATACTCCAGAAGGTGTTTAAACTTACTGCTCTCCTCCTGATTCGACCTGAAAGTTTCCTAGCTGCTTGCTTTGTACATGCTTAGAATTGCCCCACTCTAAATAGCTCAAAGCCTATTTCTCACATCCCTCCCAAGATAAGATCTAGAAATTTGGCAAAGGAATATGTAGGTCCCCTAAGGCATCCCAAACATTAATCATTACGGAATAATACCCAGAGCACACTGACAAGATGAGGTTCCTCAGAAGATGCAGACTTGCTCATTGTCTTTTAAAAGCCTGGGTGGGAACCTGCACCTTTCACACAGCAGCTTAAGGCTTGCAGGACTCTGCAGGTGAGAGCGCTGGATTCAACAGGTTCCTAAGCACACGGGCGTTCAGAAGCCTCATTTCCCAGGAGAGTGCCCAAACCACCAGCCTTTGCTCCTGAACAACTGATACCAAGCCATTCTAGCGAAAGGAATCCAACACCAAATGGGCCAGCTAGAGTAAGCACTGTGTTCCACCTTCCTGGTTCGTGTGAGAGCCATGTGAATTTATTCATTCGCATCAAAAAGACAAAATTTAAACCTCCGAGGAGACGGCTACTAAGCAATCCAAGACCTTTACTTCTCCTCCAGCTCTGTCTCAGATGGAAGAAGAATGAGTGCTGCTTTCCTCTGGCAGAAAGATGTGAAGACCTTTCCTGAGGCCCAACATGGCTGTTCTGCAAACTGTGGTGCATTCAGAGATCCTTAAGCCAGCTTTAAACAAGTTAGCTCGAGTGCTGCAAGAAGTTGTTTACAGCCACATCAACACCTAAAGCAACATATTTACCTTGATAGGAGTTTGTCTGAAGTAGACACCCTGTACCATAGAGTCTGAACTCTGTATGGGTCTGGGTTTTCAGTTCTGCTATTGCTCCAAGATCTTTATTGCTTTTTGTTGGTTGGTTTTGTTGTTTTCTGGGTTGGTGGTTTGTTGGAGTATTTTTTGCTAGCAGTATTACACTCCCTAATTAGCCACCACCTTGTTTAATTTCAGCTTTGAGGCCCTGTCCTGCGTGGGGAACATCAGAGGATAAATGAGAATTCAAGATTTTCACTCTAGAGACGAGAAAGCTTATAAGTTTGGGCCACCTAGGTGATATATGAAGCCCAGCCCTACAGTTTTGTCATTGCTGAAAATCAGACAGTACTCTAGATAAGGGTTTGATGGGAGGTAAAACCTCACCAGCAAAACCATTGACCAAATTCATGATTAAGTGCCTGGTGGGGCCTTGCTGGGAGGCAGTGGATCCACACAGACACTACCAAGAACAGGGCATGATGGCAGTAGAGCTGTATGGATATTATTAAAGGCAGAATCAGCCTCCTGCATCCTTACTGTTGATGTGCAAGATGAAAAATGTGATTGTCTTTCACTCTTCGAGCTGAAATTTCAGAATCAGTAACTTGAAAACAAGTAAATAAACCCATCTCAGCTTTGTCCTTACAGAATAAGTATGACTTTTAGTAGAAACCTGTGAGACACAGCATCCATGGAACATTACAAAAGTCATTTTGGCAAGTTGCAGATAAAAAGATATTTAAAAAATACACCTCTGGCTTATCTAGCTATACACACTAACGAGATATGAGGAAAGAGAATTTTTCGTGTCCCAGCATGAGCACTAGGTAAATTAAAATTATGTCAGCACTAAAACTTCCCTTAGGACTAAAAATTTGCAAATGCTAAATATAAATTAAATACGTGACATTTGTACTTAAAACTTGATTATAGGTTTCATTTTCAATTCAAAGTAAGCATTTTTAATGAACTTAGAGGAAAAAAAAGTAAAAGCAAACAAAACCCACCCCAATGCCAAACAGGAGAATATTTTCATTAGAGTATGTATAAAATGACCAGTGCAGCTTCATAATACGCTGCTTTATTTAGCTGTGTTGATTTGTTACAGCAAAACATACTGATTTCTGGATGCAGATTATCTCCTTTGATGACCAGGAAAGACAACTGAAGTATTTAAGAAAGCAATTTTTAAAACAATACATGCAATTTCCTGCATTTCCTTACAGGAAAAGCATATGTAATAGAAATTATTGGAATTAACTCTATAATCAGAATGATGGGTTCAGCTCAAAAGACTTGAAAACTTTTTGTTTTAGTTGTGCAAATCTTTTCTCTCTGAGGTTTACTTTCAATGTGGGTATTCCCTGAAAAAATAAATGCTCCTCCAGTCATCGCATTTCACAAAATTCAGTGTAATAGACTGCTGCTGAGTTCTGTTAAAAATCACCTCTGAAACCTTAGCATTTCTTTTCTCAAGTAACAAGTGATAGGACGAGACAAAATGGCCTCAAGTTGTACCAGGGCAGGTTTAGGTTAGATATTAGAAAAAATTTCTTCACTAAAAGGATTGTAAAGTACTGGGACAGGCTGCCCAGAGAAGTGGTAGGGTCACCATCCCTGGAGGGATTTAAAAGACATGGAGATGTGGCACTTAGAGCCATGGTTTAGTGGTGGTGTTGGCAGTGCTGTGTTAATGGTTGAGCTTGATGATCTTAGATGCCTTTTCTAACAAAAATTTTTCTGTTCTCAGCACCAAACAAATCTCCAGCAGCTCCAGAATCTCTGAAGCTGCGCTCTCACACTTGTGGAGCTCAGTGCAGTCAAAGGCAGAGCTTGCTCCGCTGTATCATGCAGAACAAGGAAGTCAGATGGAACTTTTTTTTTTAAATAGTGAGCCTGACACCATTCTGAGGGACAGCAGACCTGCCTCACTTCTTTGTCTACTGTACAGGATGCTCTGCCACAAGAGCCCTACCCCAGCTCAAGGGGGATAAACAACCCAAGGGGGTTGTTTACACTGTCTCAGCACACCGGTGGCAGGGCAAGACAGCTTCCTGGAAGGCCTCGGCTTTTTCTCAGGTGAGGAATGCTCTAGGAGGACAGCGAGCCCAAGGAGACTTCACTGCTCATATTTGATGCAAAAAGTTTTGTGAAGTTGAGAGGCCAGGAAGCAAGGCTGCTCTGCATGGCTCTTCTTTCAAGAGCATGGATATGGGGGAGAGATTTCTCTTCAGACCTTTGGAGTATTTCTAGCTCAGGAGATCAAAACTTGCTTTCTATAAAAAAATTGCCTCAGTCTGGATAAGTTTTGCTCCAACAAAAATTAATTCCAGAGTCTGACAAGCTTCTAATGTCTTTTAGATCATCTGTTTTAAGGAAGAGAAGAGTAGTTCTACATAAAATTCAACTCATCTTCCAATCCATGAAGAGATTTGGAAACTGCTGGAGATCTTTAACATGTGAAAATGATCCATGATTTCATAAATCCAGATTTGGAGCTGGTTGTTTAGAAGATAGTATAACTTCAGTGAGGCAAGAAAATCTTCTCATGAATCAACAAACAATGAAGCCAAATTCTTCATTTCACCTTCTAATTTCAATTTCTATTAGTTCAGGTTTCTGACTGGTTACTATAATACAGAACCACACACACACACACACACACACACACACACACACACACACATATATATCTAAAGTATGCTATCAAAGAGGACCTATCCCTGAAAATGAAATGACTCTATAAGTATCTGGAGTCCTACTCCAGTAATTTAATAAAATCCCTAGGGAAAATATCAAATGAAGATCTGACTTTTTCCTCTATAATTTATGTCCCGCCAACATGGGCTTGTTGTCCTTTCTGAGTCACACTCAAACCAGACAACGAAGAATCAGGGAAGTGTAAAGGGATGGAGTATAAGCATCTATATAAGCCCATATCAGACAACCAATAACAAATCAAAAGAAAATCAAGTTATCAATTTTTTTGAAGTGCCATTAGTAAAAGCAGCATAAAAAAGAAGACTATATTGAAAAACATGTACTGAATTAAAGATCTGAAATGAATCATTAGGGTTTCAATTTTCATCTAAAGTGCCAAGTTCTTTGCAATGAGTTGGACAACAGGGAATTTTATATGCAGGCTCATTTACAGACAGTGTCTCATCTTGCTTCTCAAATCTTGATCCCTGAAGCAATAAAACTGGAGAGTAAAGAAAGAAAACCCTAAATGTATAAACTAAGAAAGATCATTTGCTACAATTTCTTTCTCTCCTTTTCTCCAAAACTAAAATGATCCCTCTGGGCCTGTTGTATCTGAATAGGTAAAACCTTTGGAAATGCACTTACATGTAACTGCAATGCAGTTGTGTTCCCAAACCTTCAACAACTTACAAAGAGTCCAAGGTAACTTAAAAAGTTCAGGTGGAACTTCCTGGCCATCAGTTTCTGCCCATTGCCTCACGTCCTATTGCTCAGCACCACCGAGCAGAGCCTGGTCCATCCTCTGGCACCTCCCTTCAAATACTGGCAGACATTGATGAGGTGCCCTCTCATTCTTCTCTTCCTGAGGCTGAAGAGGCTCACCTCCTTCAGCCGTTCCTTATAAGAGATGCTCCAGTCCCTTAATCATCTTTGTTGCCCTCCAGTGGACCTGCTCCAGGAGCTTCATATCTCTCTTGTACTGAGGATCCCAGAACCAGACACAGCACTCCAGGTGAGGCCTCACCAGGACTGAATAGACAAGTAGGATCATCTCCCTCAACCTGCTGGCAATGCTCTTCTTGATGCACCCCTGGGTACCTTTGGCCTCCTTGGCGATAAACGCACTGCTGGCTCATGGACAGCTTGTTGTCCACCAGGACCCCCAGGTCATTCTCCATGGAGCTGCTTTCCAGCAGCTGAGCCCCCAGACTGTGCTGGTCCATGGGGTTATTCTTCCTCAGGTGCAGGACCCTGCACGTCCCCTGGCTGAATTTCAGACAGTTCCTCTGTGCCCATCTTTGCCCCCTGTCGAGGTCTTTCTGAAGGGCTGCACAGCCCTCTGGGGTATCAGCCATTCCTTCCAGATTTGTGTCACCCATGAACTTGCTGAGGAGGCATCTGTCCCTTCACTAAGTCATTGATGAATAAGTTACACGATATTGGGTCCAGTACTGAACCTTGAGGGCACCACTAGTGACAGACCAACCATAGCCTTATGGTTGGACACTGCTTATGACCTTCTGGGATGTGTTGTTCTGCCAGTTCTCAATCCACCTCACTGTCCACTCATCTAACCCACACTTCCTGAATTTACCTGCGAGGATGTTGTGAGAGACAGTGTCAAAAGCCTTGCTGAAGCTGAGGTAGACAATATCCGCTGCTCTCACCTCATCCATCCAACCTGCTCTGTTTGCTGTAGCCTTGAAAGGATGAGCTATGGATTAGGCATCTCCAGTGGTGATTTCCAACCTCAGGTACACACTGTGATTCTGTTGAAAAACATCAACAACACTACTGATCTGAAACCACTAGAATCATCATTTAACTTTTGAATAAACACCACCATAGCCCATGCTACAGAATACATTGCAAAGCTAAAAATGCTTGGGATGATCAGAGAAAGAACAAAATTAATCTCATCTGGACTTTCCCTTCGCAAATTACTGTGGAATTTACTATGTTCCCTTTCAGATCCATAGCTGTTCTGTGAAAAGAGAGCTAGGTTTAGCATTCATTGCTTGAAACTATCACTATTTCAACACTGCTTCTGTGCTCCCAACTAATGAGCCACACAGCAAGTCAACAGACTGTTTACATTTGCATTAATATTTAACTTCTATGAATTAATTGGAAGATTTCTTGATAAATTTTTGGAGTGGCTCATATGTACACAAGCTACAGCCAGCTGCCAGTGTAACTAAGTTAAATGATTGCCCTTAGCAACTTCTGAGCAAACACAGCACAGTCTTCCTCAGTTCAGTCTGATTAATAAGCAAAGACCTGGCTTCTTTTCCTTAAGACCATGAAAGCATAATATGAAGTAAAGCACTACATTTTCCCCTTCAAACCTGAAAGGCTTTTTCTTTAAAGAATCATATCCCAACATCCTTAGTTCAAGTTCAGTAAATTTTTATGTGTTATTGCTTTTCTCTTTATCTATTCCTCTTACAGTCTGAGCCAAGATTTACTCTCAAGTAGGTTACCTCCATTTATTAAAGGGAAGCAAACAGGAAGGACTGGATGTACAAAGGGGGGTCTGTAGATGTTTTCACTAGAGACTTATTTCATCGTTGTCCAGAACACTTCTACTGGCAACCAAAATAACCAAATATGTCAGCCCTCAAACCCTACTGATGGCATACCACTCACAGGGGTCTGAGTTCCAACTCTGTTACCCCATATTTCCATTGCAACCAATGCACACAGCCTGCGTGCACTAAGCAGAAAAGGTTAACAGCATTAAGCTATCTAACATTCTGTGAGAAAATGTAGAATTCATTTCTGTATCATGGGTTCTATTGATGTACCTGAAAGCTGTGTCTGCTGCTGCCCTACAGTATCTAGGGGTTCCCCCTGGATATAGAGACAGAATAAATCTGAAGCGCAGAGCTCTGGTGATGCTCCCCTGCCTTCTGTGTATGAAACAGGGAGATCTTCAACTCAGTCCCAGCAAAGGCTACACAGAATGAATCCACAGCATTTCAGGTTTGATACTGAATACGTGAACATTCAGTCCTTTGGAGTGATGAGGATCACATAGTTATTTTAGAACTGCCACAATCTAAAGCTGTTTCACTTCAGCCTCCTGATTTCACTTCCAGAGGAAGAAGAACTGAGCAAGCAAAGATGTAATTAATTGTAATTAAGATGTAATTTCTGTGAACTAATACAAATGTGAGTATTTAATCATTCATGCAGAATCACATACACATACTATATAACAGGTGGGGAAAACAATCTGGAGAGAGAAATGATCAAATAGTCTTAAAACTATCCACCTAATGGAATATTCTTACTTTTGACCAATATTTAACAATGCTAGAAAATTGAACCTACAGTGCAAGAAAAGGAGTTAAGGAGTGAATGATGGACAAAAGGTTTCATTTGCTATAGCAAATGGTATCACAGCTAATAATTTTAACAAAAAGTTTGTTGTTTATGACTGGCTTCTCCTCCTTTGTACAGATGTGAATGAATTTTGTGTTTACTTTTGAGAGCTGTTGGCTCCATGACTATACCTATACTGATCATGATGATAGGTATTGTATGTGAAAAATGTTCCAAACTTCAAATCTAATTATGTATTTTTTCATGTCGTTACTAAAACAAGGAGAATAGCTTCTTGACTGAGTGCTGAACTAACAGAGTAAAGCTGTCTTAAGAAAGTAAACTTACTTTATGCGTTTAAAGAGTGCATTCCTTTTTATTTTTTAAATTCCTACATGCCTACATCTCAAGAGTTTTAAGATGGAAATGGCATAAAAGCATGGCAAGACTTCAGTTGTCAGTCCAAAGGAAATGAAATTAATAAATTATTAGTATCACAAAAATTACACCCCAATTTAAAGACAAAACAGAAAAAAAATCAAAGAAATTTCTTGGGAATGATGAAATTCAATTCTTTTAACACAGACACCTTCCCTTCAGCTCAGATGTTCTGGGATGATGCCACTCTAATCCCCTTCCATAACTGCAATGAGACCTTGTGGTGCACATAGCTGAACTACTTTTTGCTTAGTCAAATATCTTTTCTCTTTTAATGAGACAGAGTATATTTATTACTTGAGAACAAGTAGAAGAAACAAACTTAAATCCCATAATTCTGAGAAAATGTGCCATTATGACTGATACTGCAAAATGCTGCCTTGATTCCCCTCCCGTGAAGTACCAGTGGCAAAATCCTTCCCTGAATCTTCAGAACTGCAATGCAACACAGGGTCTTGTGGTGAAGGGTAAAACAATTTTTCTTAACTTTCGGTATGATCTGTAGCAACTTTATCACTGTGGACGGAATCTGTAGGATTACAGATGCTTTTCCAAGTGAAAAATAGAAATAGGATGTACCTGATCAGTACCACATCAGAGACACTAAATTCTTTGTAATCAATAAGAGAGTGGGTGATGATGTTTTTCTGTCTCTGGGGAGAAGGGCCTGAAAAGAAATCATGCTCTGTCCTACGCTTCTTGATGTTTTACATTGCTGTAGTGGCCCATTACAAAAAGTAATGTTGCATGAACAAAGGCAGCCCTGGCGAATGAGCAGGAACTGCTCCTTGCACGGCTGTTACTGAACCATAGCGATGGGCAGTTTAATCTTTGATGGAAAACAGTTGTTCAGCCCTTTCTGCTACACTGACCCACAGGATAGCATTACTTGGAAGAATTCATTCCTGTGTTTTCGTACCACTCTAACTGGGTAACGCTGGAAATTCACTGCAAACTCGGTGTTGATGTGACCATGACATCCTGGTATGCCAAGAATGGGAAGGTTTTGTGTTAGAAAAAAACAACACACCGCCAAAAAACAAACAAGCAAACAAACAAATTTAATGGTTCAATATTCAAAGTCTAAAAACACTTCCATTGACTTTAGAACACTTTTCCTCAACACAGACAAAAAACATCTCTGTTTAAAAGTATTATTTGGGGAAATTCAAATTTTCTGACTCTGCTACTAGCTCCACCTCCATGCAATGACTCCTGCCTTGACATCCTTCATTGTCATCATCCTTCTCCAGCAGTATCAACTTCCTTATGGGCATGTTTATGTTTTCCTCTCATCCCCTGCCTGATTTATGCTCTTGATCCCTTCTCTGTGGTGACCAGTGACAAGACCTGAGGGACTGGCCTGAAGTTTAGGGAGGTTAGGGAGGTTTATGTTGGATATGAGGAAAAGGTTCTTCACCCAGAGGGTGGTTGGGCAGTGGAACAGGGTCCCCAGGGAAGTGCCCACAGCACCGAGCCTGGCAAAGTTCAAGATGCATTTGGACAATGCTCTCAGACACATGGTGTGATTCTTGGGGCCAGGAGTTCAACTGGATGATCCGTGTAGTGTCACTTCCAGCTCAACTCATGCTGTGATTCAGCTTCAGCTCCTGTTCTTTGAATATATCAGCTGCCCCTTATTTAACTCAAGTTGTGAGAAAACCATCACTGAACTTCAAATGTGAAAAGCATGTTTGGGTTTCCTTCTGACCTTAAATATGAAATAAATTTATCTGCTTTATTTCCTGTAGGAAATATATTCAACTATATGATTCAAACAGTGCGAAAACTATCCATCAGTAAGACACTAGCAAGCAAAAAAGTAAAACATAGTTCTTAATCTTAATACAATCCCTTTCTGTTCTTTGTATGTTTCTTTTTTCATTTCAGTCCTGTTGTATCCCAGTTCCTAAGCTGTCAGTTATATTCAGCTGCAGAGTATATGATAGATTTGTTTGCAAATAGGAGCTGGCTAACGTTTCCAGAATCTGCATATTTCAGTCATTATAGATTCTGTTTGCCTGTTTCTTTTCAGAAAACTACAAAGACATGGCAAACAGCCACACCATGAGTAAAGCTGCATATTGTTAACTGGATCAAAGGAATGTGTTGCAAAAAGGTTTGCAAAAAATACACACTCTTGTTTGTACACCTATGTAAATCCTTTTCTAGTAGTTTAAACACCAATGGTCACCTCAGCAAACATTTAGAGGTAACTAAATTTGTCATAGATGTACACACACTTACAGTTAAATCTCTTCTTGATACAGAACAAAAGATCATCATCACACACCCACAGTCATGTTTTATCATCTAATTCCTTATTAACAATACATTTTGCTGTGGAAACGAATCTTATTAGGGCTCTGAATAGTACACATGCTCTATTTTATGTTTTATTATCTCTTTCTATTTCTTTTTAATGGCTAATACTGTTACCTTAGTTATTTCTCTTCCACCATATTGAATACAATTTTCATGATAGGACACAAATAAATAAATTTGTGGAAACAGGCACTTAGACAATGTACAGGAAGATTTAGAAATCATTAGTATGTTGCTATTCTCCTCATATAAGTGTAACAAATCAGAGACGGACTTTCTCCTCCTAGATTTCACCAGTTAATTTATGTAGGTTCTTCTAATCCATTCCTGGAGTTTCTCTCCCTTGACCACAACACTAATTATTTCCCTGTGTGTACTGGAAGTGAAATGCCCCATAGAATGCTTTGTCTGATCATCCTCTTTGCACCACAAACATCTGCCCCCTCAAAAAACTGCCCCCCCCCCCTCCCACCAGCNTTTGCTGACAGCCATTCTTCAGCTTTGGTCTTGAAACTGTAAAACCCATCACAAAGACAGAGACCCAGTTTAGTTTGCTTCCAAAGCTTGTAAAAACTTTAGGACAAGGAACCCAGCCTGTTCAGGTATATAAGATATCTTCCCAAGAATTCTATCATCTCTGGAGAGTGAGAAATCCAATATATTCCCTACCACACAGCTGGAGACAGCCAGGTACACTCAGGTTCACACCTCTGTTAGCTTTCCAGCAAAACCACAGAGAAAGAAGTACAAGAACAACATGTTGCTTTGAATCATACTCTGGCTGATTTTATGGATAAAATCCATAAACATAAAACAATAACACTATATCAACAAACAATAACAGTATATGCCTTAAAAATATTGTTGTATAAAAACACTTAAATGTCAACACTAAATGTTACTTTGTCCATGGAGACAAAGGAGTCCAAATTCCACAGAGCCGACCTAACAAATTCCATTGTATTATTTGAGTACATGTACTCAAGGGCACACTCTTTCCCTCACACACGCAGTTCCACTGCAGTGATACAGCTGCAGCATTCTCTGCCTTTCATGGGACTGAAGGGGCAAAGGGTGGAAAATCAAATTTAGGTCTAAGAGAGACAAGGAAGGTTCTATCCCTGCTCCTGTGATGCTGCTGTACTTTCCTAGCTGGGGCGGAGAGTTTGCCCATCTATGTTTGGTTTACATGGGATATGAGCTGTCACTTTTAGTGAGCAAGGCCCCATTTGTTAAAATAATCTATTTCCACTTGGTTAAGGAACATTCTGCACACATTATGTGTACTCTGGAAAGAGAACTAAATATAATGATGAGTATTGAAAATAGTAAACAAACTTCCTGAAAGGAGGCTTTTGGTTTAAATAGATGAAAACAAGTTTATTATAATTATTTTTTAAATGTATTGCAAACATCATAAAAAATGTAAAAACAAAACGTAACCTAGCACGTAGATTGCCCATCTAAAACATTTGCTGGTGGTTATGGGATCATAATCCTTACATGTTTTTGAGGTGTAGAAGAGAATTTAGCAAATATGAGGTACATTTTGTGTCTGTTGATACACTGTTAGGACATACTCGTTTCTCTCCTTGCTAACCACCAGGCTGAGACAAATACTGCAAATTAATCTGCAGGAAGAAGAAGGAAAGAAGCAACTTTAGTCCTTTCTTGGTGCTGTTAATGTCTATACACTTAGATCTAGCAAGAAAGCCATTCTGCCAACACTTTGGATAAATGGAAACAAAAATAGCTTTTTTCTTGGATGTGTTAACTTTACTGTGTTGCAGAGGCCAGTCTAAGCAGCAGGACTCTGCAGGGTTTGTCCTATGAAGTACAACACGTGGCTAACCCTGCCATGTCCGCTGTGACTTGTCTGTGACCAGCAGGCAGCACAGGCTGGGTAGGCACAGACTTCCTCCTCTCATTTTAGAGCAACAGGGATTCGTGTTCCAAACCGACTGAGTTGAGACGGAGAAAAGCCAGCAGTGGGCTTGGAGATTGACTAAAAACCAACCAAAGATGATATGATGGTGAGAAACCTGGTACTGGTGGTTTAGCAAGTTATTTTCTTCTACTGTGAGGGAACATTTTAGCATCAAGTCATTCTACTCATCAGCAGTTATGAATTTTCTTTCAAGACCATCATATAACTACCAAAGCCTTGGGTTACTGACGGCTTTTGGGATTACTGTTCTTCTTTCCTATTTACATTTATTTTGTAATTTCAATAAATACTATCCAGAAATTAATACCAAATGTCTCTTTTTTTTTTTTTTTTAACTTGAATATATTATTGTATATATTATTGCTGCCCTCTCCTGTGAGCTGGCATAAGCCACAACAGGAGCAGTCTCATGTGCATGGCATATGAAATCATTGCTACTGGGACAACTTGGATTACCAAGTCCAATGAGGTCAAAGAAAAAACTTATTTCAGAGGTCACTGGATGTGTGCCAGAGCCTGAAAGTTTAACTGCCTGAGATGTAAGGTATATGGTATCTTTTGGAATGGAAGATATTTCATGAATTCACATTACTGTAAAGTATTAATTTTCCTACTACGATGACATCACCACACTCACAAGGTTTCTTAAGTAGTCCAGCTTCTCCTGAATGCTCCAGGAGTGTTTGAAATGCCCACACTGCTCAAGGAATAGTGAAGAAGTGGACAGGAGTCTTCCTCCAAAGTTTTTGCAAATGGATTATCTGCCTAGCTGATGAAATAATGTCATATGAGTGACTGCAGCCACTCATGCTTGAAACAGCTCATGTCTGAGTTACGGAAAATACATTCCTTTCTTCTTTAGGGCATGGACTATTTGGACCAACACTTGACAAATCCTCAGACAGGAAAACTCTGCCTTAGCATTACTGTGTATATCAAATCAGAACAGGTCTGAAATGACAGCCAGAGAGCAATATAATTCATTCAGTTGAAGCCAATACCCTTCATCCATCGCATTTGGGATCAAGGCCAGCACAGAAGACAGGACATAATTTAGAGAGATTGATGGAAGATCTACTTTCAGCGAGCAGATATCCATTCTCATCTCCCTGATCTTTTGGCATAATCCAACATCATCTGTCCCAGGGTATGGCAGAGATCCAAACTCACTGTGTTGAAATGATTTAAATCATTCCCTCCAAACAACACGAGCAGGAAACCACATCCATCCCAATACTCTTCATTTATACTGTCAAAAAGACCTGCTCTCTCTCCAGATATTTTCAGCATTGATGTGAAGTAATCAAACAACACGGATGTGATGTGACAAGAGCATGAGGATTAAACCACACGGTCGGTACTGATCAGTGAGTACACAGTGTTGGACTGCTGCAAAATGTCTTTTGTTACCAATCACTTGTACAGCCACATCTATTCTTTATGTGTTTATCATCGTCAGGCGGGAGAAAACCCTTGCGGCTTTTCTTTAGTTACATGTAGTGTTGGTACCTTGTGTCTCCACCTCAACAAGGCATAATGCTGCTTAAAGTGTCTCTCAGTACAGCACTTCAGCAACATGGGTTCCAACAAATCCACCACAACCATTCTCCACACTCTGCACTGGAAATCCTCCTTGAAATCAAGTGAAGGTCTTCACTCGCAAAGCTCTGAGTGATGTGTGACAAAGACAACAGGAAAGACCACTTACAGAATGGAAACAGATGCTGATGGCAAATATTCATGAATTTTCTATCATTGTATTTCTAATGCAAAGGTACAGTTTGTTTGCACTGAAAATAAAGTTTTTTGGAGGCCAGTCCCAACCTGAAAAATGAGTTCCATCAGGAACTATGATTCGTCACAAGCATTTCCATCTCTCTCTCCAAGTGTGTGACATCTTCCTTGTCCTGGCCTTCTTTTACTTACAGCTTGTCCACTTTTAAAACAGACTTATCTGGTTTTTAAAAACAAATTCTACCAGAAACAAACACTGCACTGTCCAGTCAGTTTTCAGCTCAGAGACAAGATGAGAGAAAGGCCAAAATGCATGTCATGGACACAACATTTAGCACCTGTCCAGAAAGCAGTGCAAATTATATAGAAATGAAGGCAGCATTAAAATATTTTGTAAAAGGAATATATTAAGATCTTCCTTCTGCTGTAACATATGAAAAGCAATTTAATTGCATAAAGTTATGCTTACCTCCTTAGTGACAGGCATTGCTGTGTCCTACTTTCCTTCATCTTATTGATATATATTTTACTCACTACCTAAGGGATAATTCTGAAAGACAGCAATTATTTAAAGAATATTACACTCTGTGGCTAAAGTTTATTTTTGTTTATTTATTGAAACTGATGCCTGGCTTTTGCATCTGCTTTATAACCTTCCAAAACATGTTTTTCACAGAAATAAAATCATTATTTTGTGTCTTCAAATTTATTTTATATTTCAACAAGTCCATTTATTTGTTTTTGAATGTTTCAACATGATGATCATAAATTAGAAAACTTTATTTTCCTCCTAAGAAAAATGTCCCTCTCCATAAATACTAGCCAGAAATTAACACCAAATGTCTCATTTTTTTGTCATGCCAGCCCAGTAGAATTTTCTGAGATATTTTTATTTTATTAACACAAATAACCAAAAGTTCTTATAAAGAATAAAACACACATGATGTAGTATGGCCAATTAGACTGGCAGGGATGATTTTTGAAAGGATCATTTCTATAACCTAACTTTTCATTGTATGTAAGTGCACAAATGGATTACAAAAACCTATAACAACAAAAGACTGGGAGTAATACTGCAGAGAAAATAATTTATCACTGTGCAATATTACTAATTTTACAAAAGTGTGTCCTCTCAGGACCCTTATATCTGCATGTCCAAGCAGAAGGAGATGACTGATAAGGTCTTGTGGAAAAAAATGCCAGTATTGTAATAGATAGCTAGATCTTGACATCTGAATTCTATACTGTCTTATGGTTTGAACTTCTTTCTAGTTTATCATGTATTTTTATATATTAACGTATATTTGGAAGAAGAAAATTTACAAGGCAGAAAAGTGGTGGCTAGCAGAAGTATGTCTGCCAAGGCCCCAGGCAGATATTAATGTCAAATGAAGGAAGGCTCCATTAGCATGCAGGGGACACATAATCTTTGTGTTCTTCAGGGTGATCCCCTGGAAGAGGACGAAAATGACTGATTACCTCCATTCAGAGGTCACAGAGATCACACTACTTGCACTAATCTCCAGTGTTTCCTGTCTGAGAAATACAAGAATGAAGTCTCTCATGCTGAGGAAATCAAGGCCATGTTCCACCACCACAGGTTGCTGCTTAGCACCAGCTGCATACCTGGTGGAGTTGGGTTTTTTGTTTTGTTGTTGTTTTGGGTTTTTTTCTGTGATTCAACAGTATGTCAGAATTTTCAAACATAGAACAATCTTTCTGAAATCAGCGAGGTTGGTAAGAGATATAGCTTCAAAATATCAGCTTATCGTGTTGCTGAACTATGTTTTCTGACTAATCTTGTTATGGTCAGTCTGCTCCAAGCTAGCAGTAAAACAGAAAAACACACATAGGCAGCATTATGAAATGGATCACAGCAGAACAACACCACTACCAAATCAAACATATCCAAGCCAGGCAAAGAAAACAAAAAAAACAAACCTCTTTATCTTTGAGAAGGTACATAAAATCGCCCACCCATACATAACTGCCAAAAAATGAGCAGCTACATCAGGATAAAACAGTAGGAGGAAATTCTTGAACATACGCATCCAAATAGGGAAGTTTATCATAAATGCTTACACGCTCCGGGAGCTGATCAGAGATTTACTGTCAGTTATCTACTCTGACGTGACACTTCATGAAACCTGCTCTTTATTTAAGCAGTGCAAACTCCTTTATATTGACAGGCATTCTGCGTACTTCAGCCTAGGCTAGACTTGATCTTTTAAAAGCATTTGTTCTTTCTGATTTCCTGGAAGCCTCCACTGGTAATGAAAGATAGTGTCTCCACTAAGGAAAGTGGGCCATAAAGATGCCCCGGCTGCTCATGTTGACACCTCAGAGAGGTTTCAAGGTTGACCTTTAACTACATAAAACTTGAATGCTGCTAAAGAGAAGGGAATAATAGCCACCTAAAAAAATCTAAACTCCTTCAAGCTGATTTCTCCAAAGGTGAACTTAAGCATTTTACGAGAAGCTAATATCCACCTCCAGTATCAGGAAGACAACTTAAGCAGCTATCCTAATGTTAATTCATCTACCAATATTCCCAAGGAGAGTAAAAAAACTCAACAAACCGATTCCCAAATCTCCCACTGCCTCAAATGCGCATTAAAAAATTCTTTAACAGTATCATGTATCATGTTAACCAAGCTGCTTTACAGGGGATTTAAACATGCCTTAGGACTATCTGCAGGCACAGAATACCTGAGTGAACAGAGCAGTCTAAAGAGGTTCAGCTTCCTTTTGCTGTCTGTAAAATGTGTTTCATGAATGCAGATGAGCACTTGCATCTTTACACAAAGTACGAAAGCAACAAAGGAATTTGAATCCGTTTCTCAGGCTTGGGGTTACATCTTCTACAGGTGGTTTTCCTTTTGAATCTAGAAACTAGGAATCACTCTTGATGCAGGAGTAGTTTGTTACCTCAAGCGTGCGGAATTTTTCAAAGTCGGCTGTGGCCAAAAATACCTCACAGCACTGCTGCTGTCAGTTATATCTGCACGAAATGAAATGATGGGCTGTATGGACAAAAGTATTGCAACAGACAGTTAAGTCCAAGTGGTGGCTGAGGCTCGGTTTTATACTGTGCAGGCAAAGCAAGTGGGAGCAATAAACCTGCTCTGCGGGTTTCTCAAGTATTGAGCCTGGCTACATAAGACTGGATCCATTGTTTACTAACCATAGATGGGGAAAGAACGGGCAAAGTTTTGGCCTGTTACTAATAAAAAATGAAAATAAATTAACCTGAAAGTAGCTGAATTTGTGCAGACCAAAATTTCAAGAGAAATGTGAAAGAGGAGAGAGGCTCAAAAGGTTTCTAATGCCACTGGACTTCCGCAGCTCTTTCACGTACTCTGATCCTTGCATGATGCTCTGCTCTTTGCCTTTTCCATCAGTGAAATCCATACTAAACTGGGCACATTGACCTACTTCTGCAAAGCATTATGTAAGCAGATTTATTGCTGTGAATCTTGTTATTAACAGCAATGGGATTATTTATGTGAATATTTTCTAGCATACATCAGCAAATTTACAGACAGTCTCTCAGAACAATCCATGAATTTCTTGCCAATGTGTTTGTTATAACTTACTAATCAGCAAGAGACTGTAAATTCCACTTTAAACTCACTTCCAGATTTTTAAAAAAGAGCTGAAACCAGCCACGTTTCTCTCTACATAGTGCAATCAGGTTTCTATTGCCTTATAACGTGGTCCACATTAAAATGAATAGTTCATGTTCTAAGAGATTACAGGATAATTTTGTAAATTGGATTACAATGAAGAGACTTAACATTCTTGAGTAGTTTTACAAATATAAAGGGACCATTGTAAGCGCCTATGGGTAAACTGTATGTTCACACAGAAATTCCTTGACCACCCAAAGAAACACCTTGAACAAACTGTTAATCAGTAACTTAAGAAATTTGACCTTTTTCCCATGAGTGTTAACACTAAAATCATAAAATCAAAAATTTCGTGCATGTTATTCTAATACTGAAGTCATTGTCATAATAACATAACCTAATAGCCAAATCTGCAGACACAGACAGCATATTTTTATCTCAGTAATTTAGTCAATCTGGTCAGTATTTACCCAATATTTATCTGGAAGATTTGGTCCATATTAGTGATACGAATTGACTTATTCCCATGGAAGAGATCCCCTGGCACCACAGCTCATAAAAAATCCTATTGTCAAGAATTTATTCAAAAGTACACAAACATAGAGTGCCAAACTGATTAACTTGACTGCAGCTCTGTGAAGACGTCACTTGTATGGCCTCAACAGAAATACAGCTATGTTTGCTCAAGTGTTTAAAAACACGCAGTATAGGAATATGTGACAGCCTTCTCAATAGCCTCAAGATTTCAATCACTTAAATGTTTCTTATAAAAGCTTAATGAATAAGAGAAGGTGCCCAACTGTGCTAACATTGAAACCTTCATACTCCTTCACTAAGGCAAGAGTATCTAAAGAAAAGGTATTTTCCTCTTGACAATGCTGAAAGTTCTGAAGTGTTCTGAAAGCTGGTTTTGAATCCAACCTATTAACTTTCATTAGTAAACAACACCTAATGGTAACTAAACCTTAACATTATCTTTGTTTAGTCTTTCATGCACAAATATTTACTTGCTAAATGCTTTCATACGTCTTTTGTTTTGCTGATTATATATTAGACCGTTAGGATAAAAGATATTAGCATTTTAACCACATTAATTTAAAAAAGCCTTAATCACTTACTTATCTCTTTCTATTGTGTGAGGGTCAGTAAATAAAGTGTTACACTAGGTGGACTTTGACCTTATAATTCTGAAGTTCTTGAATTTTTTTCCTGGTTTTTTACCAAATAAAATTAAGTGAAAACTTATTATATAGTTCCAGTTTTTTAAAACTTTACTATATGAAACAAAAGATATATGTGCTCAAGTCTTTCACGCTTTGGAAGCAGTATACACAACCCAAAACTAATAGGAATTTTCATAACAGCCTTGCAAGGGCCTGATTCCACTCTATTTCTACAGAAGTGCAAGGGATAAGAGATTTAAGCATCTGGACATGTTTCTATATGACATTAATTAAAAGCAGAAATGGAGATGTTTAGGAGTAAATAAATTTTTAATTTAAGGAAAAGCATCAAAATGTTTGAGAGCCAGATTTAGATAAAAAGCAGAGGTGAAAACTCTCATCCTTGATCTATAATACAGAAATGGAGCCTATAATGCAAAAATTCCTCATGCACAAGTTGCATGAAGCTCAGCAGGTGATAATGCTGTACATTTCAGTTGTGACTAAAGAACTGAAGCCCCCTGTACCAACAGAGGCTCTGTTCAATCCTTTGCCTCACTATACAAATAGCTTATTCAAACTTTTATTTCTGCAGGAGTTAAAAAAGGGCAAAAGTAGGGGAGTTTAGTTTGGGTTAAAGAATCAAATTAACAACGCATGTCAATTTAGCAGATTCTCACAATTCTACAAACCAATCAGTCTGTGAAAAAGAATTTCAATAAATTTAAAGATGCTTTTGAAGGATAGTGTAGGCTACTTGTATTTACATCAAGTGCTAGCCTCTGAGAGTCCAAAGTATTTTTCAGCAAAGGTAGGTACAGATGGAGGCATTTGAATCTTAGAAATGTTATACAGCATTTGAAAGAAATAATCAGTTCTTCAGGAATTCAGTTATGCTGTAATTTCTCTTGTTGCCTTCTGTTTTATTTCTCTGCATTTAATACATTTACGGTGCAGACATGTTTTGAAGACTTCATTTACTCGGGGTTTTAAGCTGTGCTTTAGAAAGTAAACTTATCATATTTCAGTGATGTATATAATATATCAAGGCAAAACTTTGTATTATGATGAGAGTCGGTATTTTTGTGGAATATTCTTGAGAAAAGTGTTATCCATGTAACATAATTGTCCTCAGCAGAAGTCTGTCTTAAAGCCTCTCCTGCCACCTGCTAAACACGCTGAGACAACCGTTAGTGATTCTTGCTGTTAGACATCAGAAATCGGATTTACTTTCAGAAGTTTGAGTAAGAAATGATTACCAAAGTTCACCCCTTTGAACGAAACCTTGCTGTTACTTATCAGCTGCAGTCCCAGAGTATCCCTGCAGCATGATGGGTAACTGGAGTCACCTCGTACTGGGTGCTGGATGCACAGACTTGCTGGGATAGGAAACAGACTTATACATCTCAATACTCTTTTTTTGCTGTTTGTTGTCAGATCATTTATTAGTATCAGAACCAATTTCTATCTCAGCAGAATTAAGATTAATATAAATAATTTTTCTTGTAAGCAACAATGAGCAGGGAGGTTCAACAGCCAAATGAAATGGCATCAAGATCACATATCAAATCAATAAACTTTTATAAGCTCTCATTAGAGCTCAAAGAAAAATAGCAGAGGCATAAAGAATGGAGATAAATTAGCCAGTTCTGCTTGGCTAAAAGAAAAGAAAAGAACAAAGTGCCAGTGGAAAGAATTTCCTTAAGGGAATTAATCTTGCACATTTCAGTTATTTGAAAATTACTAGACAAAACCATTGCAATTACATATCATTTGCTGCTTATGATTATTGCTTTTACTACTGTTTACCAAGAGAAGTTATTTATACTGCTTTTTGACTATCAGGAGCTTTTCAGCAAATGTTGTGAGAACAAAAGACTGCAAAGAGTGAAACCAGCTTTGTGCAAGGGGCTGTCAAACCGCATGGAGAACACAATGGGGAAAACAAAAAGAAAAAAGTCCCTCTGTAACTTCTTTTAGTTGCAGTATTTTTATGTACTGTTGCAGCTCCTTTGAAATATAAAATGAGAGGGAACTGTGGTCTTTCAGCTATGGAGATTGCTTTAAAATTTTCTGCATTCAGCCCTTGCTCGTGACAGGAGCCACCAGGCCTCTTGGAGTGGTCTGAACCTGCCATGTGTGCTGTATCACTGTGGTCCCCCTCTCAGCTCTTTTGGGGTAAGCCCTATAATATACCCGTTTGCCCAGCTGTATTATTTCTAATCTCACAAAATCCCACTTGGCAAACATCAGTGACAGAGAAAATGTAAACCTGTGGCAATCAGGGAAGGCTTTAGTTACTGGTTAACCTTCAACCCTGTATATACAAACACAGCTTGATCTCTGATCATTGTTGAGAACTGGAAGTTTCATGGCATTATTTAACCAACTCTGTTTGCTTTAAAGGATTACTTCATTCCCCTCTCCCTCCCTCCAGCAGCTGTACTCTGCTGAAAGCCTTCCCCATTGCAGCCTGCATAACCTTTCACCTTCCTCAAAATGCAACCTGGATGGATCCAGCCAGATGCCATCCAGTTCACAGCACATTGCAGGACACAGTTTTGTCTCTACAACTGCAGTTATTTGCCCTGCACCGTACTACTTAAGTGTTTCTGACCACAGTCCAGGCTGCAAACTCGTTATCATTTAAACTCAGCTGAACGGTTTAATCTTGGCAAGGGACCAATTAGGAAAATAACCCCACGGCAAGTCTATCTTTTCTCCCACACTTGAACGAACTTAGTCAACTGCCAGAAAAATGTTGCAATGAGCTGTGGTTTTTTACACTTGAAATATTAACTAGTGCCTAAGAGCAGATATTGGCCAGGGACACACACACAAAAAAACCCTGGTTCTAAAAGCCTTTCCCATTTATATCCATTTCTGTATTAATTCCTCCCTATTCAGTGAAAAAACCAGGTGCCTCCTCCTCTTCCACAGCAATCGAAGCTGCAGCTATTACCAATAGTACCTCAATGGCTGTTTCAGGTGGCTTGATCTGTGAGGTGATACCTGATTAAACAACCATTGATTTGACTCACTGATCTTAAGGGTCTTCTCCAACGTAAATGATTCTACAAGAATATATTTTTTGAAATGTTTAATGCCAACATCGTCACAGAATCATAGAGTTTCATACAACTTTCCAGAGTTGTAAAGGACGTACAAGGATCAACAAGTCCAGCTCTCAGATCTGTACAGGACACCCCAAGAGTCACACAATGTGCCTGAGAGCATTGTTCAAACACTTCTTGAACTCTTTCAGGCTGGTGCTGTGACCATTTCCCTGGGCACAGCCTGTGCCAGTGTCCAACCACCCTCTGGGGGAAGAACCTTTTTCTAATATCCCTGACACATCTTCAGGCCGTTCACTTGGGTCTTGTCACTGGTCACTGTTTCTTTGGCCCTTCTCTAGACCCTCTCCAGCCTGCCCACAACATTTTTGTACAGTGGGGACTAAAACAGTTTTGGTTCCAGGTGTGGCCTGATAAGAGCTGAGTAGAGTGGAATAAAGTCTTTACCTGCTGCTGATGCAACCCAGCCTCCCCTAGGCTTTCTCTGCTGCAGCAGCACACTGTTCACTTTTATTCTGCCATCTTATTTCACAGATTTCAATTTCACAATAATATTATCCTTTATCACACTTTGACATGCTCCCTTTGAATCACAAGCATAAGGCTTCAGATCAACTAACAGCAATGTATTTGGTATAACAAAACATTTCTATTTGGATGGTGTTTGGCAACATTGTAAAAGTAGTCTCTTTTAGAAATTATTTGTTGCATTGATGACTACAAGGATCTTTCGTGTAGTTAAAGCATCTTTTTCACCTAACATCTTATTTTCACAAACACCATTTACTCAAAACAACAAAAAGCACCGTATGGCTACTTGAACTTGAGTCCTGATTTAGTTTTGACTTGAAGCACACAACAAAGAGGAGACTCTTAAACTAAATTCCAAAGATCCCTCCTCCCTCTCCTGTTGGAGAAGCTAGCACTTATAAATACACATTTTTGCTTACTATATTTTTGTGGAATCCTAGCTATCTATGTAATTATAGTGCATCTCACTGTTATTTGTTACGTCATAAATTAAATAATAAACATCAGTGCCACGTTCTTTGGGAATCAGAGTGTATAACATCTATTTAAAAGACCTTACAGGCATTGGTAAACTTGAACAATTTTTTCTAAACCCTACCTGTCATATTGGTGATTTCTACTGAAATTGTTTTAAAGAAATGTCCTTCAAAACTGCGTTTAACATATTTTTCTAATGAAGTAAAATGTTATCCACTTTAAAATGTTTTTACAAGTGGCAATATTCTAACTTTGTAACTATTCAAATATTATAACCGTTTGCTATTAATCATCCTTAACACCGATTTTCTATTTTCTCCCTCTCCAGCCTCTGAAAATCTGAACTGTACCTTGGGAACTATAAAAGTTAGCAATGGGCCAATGTAAAACCCTATATTCTGACATATTCCAAATTTGTTTTTAATCCAAATCCTGCATATGATCAAGTTAGTTTTAGCCAATATTTATTAAAAAGTATTAAACCCTTGTACAGTGCAGATTTGCAATTGTTAAAACACCAGGTATACTCTTTAAGATCTTCTAATCTGAGAAAAACGCTTTTAATTTTTTTGGCAAGTTTTGCCTGATAATGAACACAGGACCTGACCCATCAATTTGTCATCTGTGTTTTAGTGATTCTCTCATTTTATCTTTTCCAGTAAAGTCTGCGTTTATTGCACTGAATTAGTAAAATGCGGTTTTTTTCCTATCAGATTTAGCTTTCTAGTACGGTTCCTTTGCAGCTGTTCAGAGCAACAAACCATGTGGTATCTGGTTTTCCGTGCACAAAAATTAAATAGCAGAAGTTTAAAGTCCCACCTAGAAAGTGTGAGAACCCATGTGTAATGCAAAGCTCCTGGGTAAACAGGCAAACTCTTGTCTCCAGCACAGAATCCACTGGGCAGAGAAAGAAAGATTAATTAGAGCTGGGACAAGAGGGAGTGAAACGAGAGAATCTTAAAACATTTAGGACTCTTCCTTTGCTCTTACATTACTTAGCAACAACTGCATTTTATCTGCAAACTTAAACTTTAACAGTATCTGACTAAAATGCCAAGCTGTTACATATCAAAATTCAGCAGGGCCTGACCTATCCTGTCATTTCTGCTTATTCTCCAGTAAATGAAGGGAAGCTTCATAAAGAGTTTCTGTCAATGGGGATCTCTTAACAGAGTTGCAGGCCCTCCCAAAAGTTCACAGAAAGGTAACCACAGAAAGCTCTTCCTTCTCCAGGCTTTCCACCACAGACCTTATTTAGTAAAGCAATGCAAAAAAATGTAATCTGGCTTTACAGGTATATAAAATTTTACAGTTACTACTATCCAATGTATATACATACAGTAAAAGCAGGGCTGGGAACAATTCTGAGTTTCACGCACTTAGAGCTATTTTGATTCAATAGAGCTCATCTTCAGAGATTTTCTTTGTGTATCTGAATAATTTCACTTTTCTGAAAAATACATGAGTAATTTTCAGACCTTCCAAATTAAAGTGTTTCTACTCAGCTACAAAACTGACTTCTTTTTTTTTTAAACTTGGAAAACGCCATGGAACAAGAGGCTAATGCAAGAATATTTAGTAACTCTAGAAAATAACAACTTCCTATGTATTTTCCAAAGGCTTTGAACCACTAATACAAGCCTTGTGTCCACTGCACTGGGCTGGAAAGAAATGCTATCCAGAGCCATGGGTTCATTTTCAGTGGAAGACGTAAGAAGAGAGCAACTAGATTTTAAGTTTCCAAAGCTTTGCTGGCATGCAGGGCACGTTGTGGGAATATTTGAGTGACTGACTGGCCTGCCATCACAGCAGTGGGGGCAAGGAAAAATGGGTTCTACACTGCCCAAAGATTCTGGCACATCACATTAGATACGTCTCTCTGAGACCAGCCTGCAGCAGAGGCTGCAATGTTTTCATCTGAGGTTGCCTGGTGAAGACTTGAAGGGAGGCACAAAATATGTACTGGGATAACCAAGCCTTTTGATGTTGAAAAGAAGTTCCTAGGATTCTTTTATGGTCTGGTGGGAAGTTTTCCACTGTCCCACTGAAAGTCCTGACAATGTTTCCAATATTAAATAATTTTCAGATCCAGTAAACATTTTTTATTATTATTATTTTTGCTACTGATTGGATTTATTTTATTTAGTCACTTATTTATTTATTTACTACAAAGCATAAAGTATCAGATTAGTTCATAGGTAGCAATTTCATTGTCTGGAATGTTTCATTTTCAGGAAGGCTGACGCCTTAATTTAATTCCAGCAATGCACTTGGACTCATTACACAGAAAAGGGAGATATTTTAATTTACTTAGAATAGGTCACAAAAGTATACAAATACCATTGGAAATGAATAAGCATATTATTGTATAGTGTATACAAATATTATTTTCTATTGAATAATTAATTGAATACAACTTATTATTATTGAATATGAACAATAAAATGGGTGTTCTAGTCAAAATGTAAACAGTAAGTGAATCAAAACATACCCAGAGACGTTGACCTTTTTTCCCAAATAGTTTGATTCCCAGGCCACAGAAAAGACGGAACATGGAAGTGGCATTGAAAAATATATTTCTAGTTTTGCCTTTGTCTTTTTTCCCTATGCATAATTTTGCTTATTGCTCTCTAATTGTGAAAAAATAATTTACCAAATCAAGAGTGTTCATCAAATAGTATCTGTGATTTAATCCTGCCAAATCATGAAATTATCTCCCAAAATCTACCAATTTAAAACACAAAACAGAAAGGTGTAGCCTCTTGATATAAAGCAGCTACCACGAAGAGAAGACAACTGAAGGAAGCAGCACTTACAGCTCCTTGAAGATCCAAGTCTCATTACACTGACAACACCAAAACCCTCTGGTATTTTTCAAAGATATAGGTCATAAAGTTTTGTAGAACACTTATCCTAAATCAGTAATTGAAAACTTGAAAACAAACAGAAAAGTGGTGCTCTGTTACTGCTATTAATTCTTGATTTTTTTCCATGTAACTCAAACACATTTTTTTTTTTTTTAACCTAAATGCAATTGGGAGACAATATGGGAATTTCACAAGGGAGGAAGGCAGGCCCCATGCTCCTTGAGAAAAGAGTGACAATGTCTCCCAAGGTCTTGAAAAGCAACAAAATTAAAAGAAAGCACCTTTCCTTCACCTCCATTTTCGTAGTGGGGGTGGGGTTTTGTTTGGATTTTTTTAGAAAAATAGTTCTGAATTCAGTTTCAGGATTTTGGGAGATTAATCCATTCACTGATTCCTTGGGATTACTAAAACTGCTGACTGCAATGAGGAATAATTACCTCTACTTCTCTGTATAATCTACAATGTCTATAGAAACCAGCTCTGGTTTCTTTGTAAAATAAGTCTGTATTGTGCAACATACAGCTCACAATGAGATTTTCTTCAATATTCCCTCACCCTTTCAGCTCTTTTATTCTTACTACAGATTTAACTTGATTTCATTTAAATTTCATCTTAATTGAAATTTTCCCATTCTGCAATTCCAGTTTCAGTATGGCCTTTCAGCTACTTGTACAGCCTTTGGACCACAGGCATTTCCAATATTTTTGCTCCCGTGCCAGACTGATCTTGAAGCTGTCAAGATACCCTATTTCACAGCACCCAAAGGAGGCTTATTCTGTTACAGCATGCATGCCTAAATACCTGTAATTAGAATCAAAGTAGATATTTCCATACGGTGAAACAATGGTAATACACAGACACACATATTACGACTGCTGTAGAATTATTTCACATATGGTAGCAACTAATATTTATTATGACCTTGGCTATCTTGCCATATTTTTAAAATACCCGACGGTCTTAGTGTACTTTTTATGCTAATAATCCAAGCATTTTTATTTAAAACTAACATTTTTCCTGTTTATTATGGTTAGAGGTCAAAAAGTATCAATGGTTGGCCTGTAGTGAATATTTTAATCCTCTTCTACCTCTTTAAGGGAAAACAATTTTAATGAGAAAGTCGAGGGGAAAATTTCTCTTCTGCAAAATAAGCAGAATCAGCACATTTTTTTTTAATATCTAGTATAGTTAAACCCCCCAAGAAAGGGTTTTGCTGGAATGGGCAGACCTCACTCACATCAAAGAACTCTTGGAATTCGTAGTGCTGTACAACTCCTAACACAAGGCTTCTTGTGGAAAATTGGAGTCTCCAGTTTCTACCTATCAAAAAAATAGATTGTGTTTGGCTCTGTGCATACGACCTTAATGTTCTGGTTCTGGTCAGTGCTGCTTTGGTAGCTGTGACTGGGACATGTGGGACAATGGCTGAAATTGCTCTGGCAGGTGAGCAAAGGGAGGAGTGAGGGACAGGTAAGTGTCATCACATCACATCACATCACATCACTGTCCCCAGCTGTGGGCCCCCAGTGCAGGACAGACGTTGATAAATGGGAATAATCTCAGTGGAGACCACCACAGTGGAGGGGGCTGCAGCACTGGCCCTCTGAGGAGAGGCTGAAAGCACTGAACCTGGAGGTGCTGCTGTAAAGTGACAAATTATGTGTATTTGAATGAATTTACTGAGTAAAGACTGAGGTCTTACCAGCTCCAGAAGTTTTCTACTTTCAAGTAATATGTAGCTCGGTAAATAGTACCGCATCCAAAGAGTATGTTTAAGACTGAAAGAATACAAGGAGCAGGACAGAATCAACAGCACATTTCATAGTCATCTAGGAATTCATAGCTATTTGGAAAGGTAGCTTGAGAGAAATTTGCAGCTCAAACTATAGACCACTGAACTTTATACGAGTCTGATGATCTGAATGCACATGGAACTAGCCATTATTTAAGGTATAAGCAGTGCAAAGTACTTTGAGACTTTCCTTAACTCCAATCTACAGTTGTCACTGCAGTCTTCTAAGCTCACAATCTAAAATACTATGCTGATCAGATAAAATCACGCATTTTCTATTTGGTTAGAAATCCTCATGAGTGGTGAGGGATATTCTAATTATCTTCAACAGGAAAATTAAGTGGGTTTTTGAGGATACGGTGCCACTGTACTGTACTATCAGCTCTATTATTGCTAGACAATTAGAAATTTGAAAAGTTTCAAGCGATTCAATGGGTTGAATCTTCAGGAAAAATGTCCTTACATCATGTTTGATTATTTTCTTAACTGAGGAGCAACAAAGCAAGACAAAGAAACCATGTTGCAGTTTATCCAGCCTCTTCCTCTACATCTGCCAAGATGGGGTCCACCTTCTCAATCTTACAGAAATATTATCAAAAAATCAGTGAGCCAGAGGCTCTTCATATTCCTCAAGGGGTTCTCCACCAGCTATGCTGCTCTACAGCAATGAAAGTTTGTCACATAGACTCTGGATTATGTTTAAGACATCTTAGCTAGAAGAGACCGAGTCTAATCACAGTTAGAATGTTGGCATTTCAAATAGTATTGACTCAACTGCAGGTGCTTTTTTCGTCTAAGACAAGCCACTTAAAATTTATGCTGCAGGTACACCATCTGCAAAATTAGCCGATCTGAGAAGTACATATACACCGCCTGTAAAGCATTTTCTAAATTTTTTAGCACTTATATTGCTACTTTCCTTTCTAATTGCAGCATTATTTTACCACAGCTACATGCAAATAAAGAATAGATCCTGCATATCTTGATAATACACCCAGAATGCTTGGAATATGTATTCCTCCTATAACCGAAACCAACAAACTTTTGGGCAAGTAGCTATTAAATAGGACCAGAAAAAGGGAAAACCACACCAGCAGCTATCTAGGAAGATTTGTAACATTTCCTTAGAGTTAAAAAATATTATGCGCTCATCAATTTATATAACGTTTTGGCAACTTTGGGGTGGTTATAAAAGAACTGTTCTTTAGTAAACTGGCAACTCTGCTAACCATCAAAAAATACTAAAGGAAAAAGCATTACCATTTAATGCTGCTCAGATCAGCGACTGTGTGGGTGGTTCTTGGAATACGTATCTGCAAAAATATGTTTTGGATCAGTTGAGCTATAAGGAGATCAGTTATATCCTCTCGTGGGTTTTTCACTTTTATTATTCATTCTTGCTCCTTAAAGTTCAGAAGTGCATTACCTAAGAGCTTGATGAAATAGATTTACTTGGTCAAGGTAATTTCTGTCATGTACCTGCAAAGATGCTGCTGCTCAGTGAGGGGCAGATTCCAACATCCTCATCCACAGTGAATGGGATGTAGTATCTGTAGCAGTCAATGTACTTCTTTTGGACTGTGGGAGCTTTTGGGATGAAAAGCAAAATCATATCTCGGCTTCAAAATATGTCCAAGTTGCAAAATCCTAGTGTGGAATCAGACTCTGCAGCCCACCAATATATTATAAAAAGCCATACTCCTTGATCATACAGTTCTGGTTTAGCTGAAAGTAGCTCAAAGCTGAGTTAAAACAATGAGAAAGCTTTTGCTATGAATTAAAATTGGTCTGAAGTGTTGTTTTTGGCTTGAGCCTAACTGTGGTTCTCTAATATTTAGTTCATAAGTGGAACTAAACACTTAAACAAAACTCCAAACTGCCACATAAGCTAGATAACTAATGTGCATACTAAACACAGAAGTTTCAAAATGTTCATAGCAGCCAATTAAGACCTGAAGCACTAACAGTTTTACACTAAACTGTTAATTTTCAAATGAAGCACATGGGAACAGATTTCCACCCCCCCTGCCACCATTGTTTGGCCTCTCTATAATTTTCCGTATATTTCCTCCATGATTTCTCATTCCTTTCCACTCCCCTTGTGTGAAATTGCACTAAATTCCAGTGACAGACTCCACGGATACCTCTCCCTTTGTCCTTTTAGTTATTTTTATTATTGCCTTACTGAAGACAATCTGGATTCTGACAGGTTGATAAGCAAAGCTGGCAAGACCTCAATAAAGCTCCTATGTGTAAGAGGAAAGTTTTCTTCCTGTTTCTTGATGAAAAGCAGAAGGAAACACCACAAAAAGAGGAGCTATTCATGTAGCTGACTTAAAGGAGTTCCAGTCCAGTCCCTGCTCATGCCGAAACACACTCAGCGTCCAGTTCGTTTTTCATTTTCACATATCACTACTGTCTTTTTGCACTTTAGTTGAACATACTGCATGAAAAGCATTGCTTGTGTGAAATTAGAAGGGGTCCTACTCTCCAATTTTGAAAAAACCCTTGTGTACAGGGTCAGATCAACTCTCACAGCTGGTCTGTTTTAACGCTTATATTTACAGAGCAAAATTAATACAAACCTTGCTTAGGGCATTCACCTCTACTTGCTAGAGGGAAGCATGTCAAGAACTGCGTCACAGCAAGATGTCCAATACACTTTTGATAAGAATCTCTGCAATTAATAAAATATAACTTTGCCTTTGAGATGCCCTTTGTAAACTCATCCGGAGGAGTACAAACACTACTCAGTGGGAGGTATGAAATTAAACTATTTCTATCTAAATATTCCAGAAATTAGTAGAAGTCATATGTGGAAGTGTAAAATAATAATGTGGGTAGGTTTGAAGTCTAAATCCTAACTCTTTATTCGTCTGAGGAAATGCAGACTCACATCCTAATTTTGTAGTTAAAGATCTTTGTACCAGAGAAATATTCAAAATATGCAAAAAAATTAAGCTGTGAACCAGGAACTGTGTACAAGTCTCTGTCATTTAGTTCTACCTTTGCAATTAAATCAATAAATTAGTGCGGCATTAAATTACCCTCAGTTTCCACAATGCCAGAATTTAATGAGTTTTTAACCTCTACATTTAGTAAAACATAAAGGGAAAACTGACAATAGGGTGGAGAGGGGAGGAACTGTACAGGATTATAATGTGCTATTCAAAAAACAGTATTAGAAAATCTTACACGAGGAGAGGACTTGGAGCCTCATGCAGGAAGTAGAGAAGGAAATTCTCTATTATGCTGAGATGAAATGTGATCTTGCAAAACCAACGTCAGCAGGCAATCATTCTTGTTTCTATTTTATCACACCACCAAATATGCAATTTTTTTCACCACTTAACCATGGTAATTTTAGAGTGCCAAAACTGTACAGTTTTATACCACTTTGCAATCAGTTTAAGCTCTGTAGGATCAAAACTTTCTAATATCTTCCCAGGAATTTGTATAAGATTGTGAATTGTAAATAAACTAATGGATTTATCCACACGCCATGGCAAGTCCATTTAGTCTTATGTACAGCTTGTTTTTCTTAGAACTGCAAGTCTTGAGATTGCTAGCCTTTGCTCTGGAAAAAGCATTTCAAATAGTTTTCCCAAATACTCAAATCCTGTTCTGCCTTGTCTAAGTCAGGCACAGGGTAGCAGTGACTACCACAGCCTTTATACATCGATTTCGTTCAAGCATTATAATACGTGCAAAAATCGTGGAGAAGTGTGTCCAGTGCTACAGAATGAATGAACCTGTACAGAGACAAGGCAGGGCTTGGAATGAGTATAATTAAAGGGCAAATGTGTAACAGCCATAGGCATCCAATTTGAGATTGAACACCCGAGCCATCACAGCCTGCTCTTACCATATGCCTCTAAATTCTCAGAGGTGAGGAACAGAGCAGTTATTTTTGATCATCGTGAGCAGTTCTCTTGAAAGTAAGTTAATGGACCTTGCTTTTAACTTAATTTCTTTAAAACTGTAAACATCAACGTCTTGTGGTAGTTTCAGTGCTACATGCAGCTAATACCCACAAAATTGTTGCCACAGTCACCAGGTGTAGTGTCAGAAACCTTTTTTGAGTGATCAGCTTGTACTACGTGTCTGTTCATAGTAGTCTGAGCAGAATCACACTCTTCAGGGACTTCCCCACTGCAGTATCCTGTTTACACAATGTACTTTTCATCATTTAAGAAGTATACTGCACACATCATTCTTTACCGTGAGATTTATAGTTTGTAAACAACTTTAAACTACATTTGCCCTTGACAAGGTCAAGAAGGGCACACAAACCATCAGCCACACCTTCAACTATAAAGTAGCTCAGATCTGTCATCTGTGTCAACCAATAAATAATAAAGATTGATGAAAGTAGCTCTTAAACTACTTTCAAAATGCATTTTATTTTCAGAATCACTAATGGCTGGCCATTAAGAAAGAAAACAAATGGATTTTTTTTTTTCTTTTTTTGTTAGAGTTGTGTATTCAGCAGAAATTTAGACTCTGCTTAATACTTTTTTCAAAGAAGTCTTCTGGCATGATGGAACCAACATTGTCACGAGGAGAGTTGTTATATGAGACTCGCTGAACAGGACACTGCAGAGAAGTTATAGGAAATAGGATCATTAATTTGTGCTTTTAGAATATTTGTGGCTTTCTCTTTGCCCCTTAACCTCATGCGCATGTCAGGAAAAAGCTATCTCACTATGAAACTCTTCCCTCTCTCTCCTTCATTTAAAATTAAAACTTCACTGTGGGTTGGAAAACACACAGAAATCAGTAGTAGCTAACTAGTAAAGCATGTTCTCAATTCCCAGGCCTAGATGGGACTTGGAGAAGGCTTGGGGAGAAAGTTTGTATTATTGCCAGGCTGCTCTATATAAACTATATAAACCTCAGAGAGAAGATTTATCTTTCAATGCTCCAGGCATGCTCTTGCCTATGAATTCAGATTGCCACAAACTTCAGTCATGCACTTGAACATGGTTGTTCAAGGGCTGCAATGAGTCAAAATACCATTAAACAACACATATTTATGCATGGAAATAACTGTGTGAAAAAACTATGTGTACAGGTTGGTTTTATATGTAAAGTTCAGAGGTAAACAAGTGTAATTCAGGCTGGAATTCACCTTCATTTAAAGCAACCATGTTAATAAATATGCCCAGTCAAGTTAGGACACAACATTGTAATATGTGCTATACAACTGGTAACATGAAATGGGTCTTTAACTGGGATAGAACACTGTTTTCCACTAAGAGTAAAATCTATGCCACTGTGATGTGCATTACAGTGTAGCTGAGCAGCTAGGGAAAAGAAAAAGGAGTGAAAAATCCTGATTGCACCTTAGAATCCTGGATTAGAATATAAATTATGGTCATGAAGGACGCAGTCTGGTTAGCATCCTGGATTAGAATATAAATTATGGTCATGAAGGACGCAGTCTGGTTAGCAGATGTTAGAAACGTAGGGGCCAGGATATGTCTAATGTGAATGGATCCTTCAGACTATGCTGCTGAATTCTATCAAATATCAGTAGGATATGTACACATGTAAAATCTTAAGAAGCTTACAATTTGAACAAAACTCACTGGTTTTCTCACGGAATGACAAAAGACATTCGTGACCAACAAATTCTGACTTCCCCATGCCCTTAAAAACACAAAGTTACTAGAACTTTTCAATACGTTATCTACATATCTTTAAACGTAGGTAAACTAGCCCCTCCTGGTACTTTCTTAGCAATGGCTGAACCATTTTTGCTGAACACTTTCCAAAACAATTAAGCCTGAAGCAGATATCTCACACAGAAAATATTAAGTGAAATTACAAAATTTTGGCAATATTATAAGCAAGTGAAGAGAGACTATTATAAATATTGGGCAACTTTAATATATTTATTTCTACACGTGCTACCTGTACATCAAGTTAACTTAGACACTCTCAAGAGAATTTGAAGAAGGTATAGTGCAATAAGATTCTTTTAATTGCTCAGAGGAATCTCTGTTTATGGAACAGAATACATCAATCACCATATTTTGTTATGGCTTTCTGTGCACATTAACAAATTCCAGATCTCTATCAGATCTAGACCAGGTTCAGAGCCAGGACCTGGAACAGGTCTGGGGAGTCCTGTGAGCAGTTCTCCCTGCTTTGTCTCAGATGAAAATCTGGTAAAGCAGTCCTACCCAGAGGATCTACATTCATTAGTGTCAAACAAAGAGTGCCATTGAAACTGCTTTCACTACAGTTGCAACACTATAGCATCTCATCTGTTACTTATCAGGGAAGAGTGTTATTATATTGCACGTATATTCACATATTATTTCTGTGAGAGTAGACAGGCAGCTTTCTATAAAACAGACATTGTCCCTTTACCTTTCTCTCATTTCTATAATCATCATGAATATTATAATCCATGTAAGACCCACATAACTCATTAAAATTAATTTTAAGCGATCACCTTATATACTGTCATCAGTCTATGAACTGCAGCACACGCACCACTGACACATGAAGGGAAATAGCCTAAATTTTAATTTCAGGAGTCCCTTGGAGCACCAGGTGGATGTAACATCAGATTGTAATTCTAGCTAGTGGCATTCAGCTATATTTTCTACTAATCTTGAGGCCCATTTGTCACCTGACTCTTCCATGAGTTTATATATATATAGTCCATCTATGTGCTTACATACATTCATCCCTGTGCAAAAATAACCATGACTTAATATTACCATGATTCATATCAGTCCTTGAAATGTCACAAGCAAGGCTGCAGGTATATTTCCAGCTCTGTTATCTTCTATCATACAGATTCAATGACAGCAATTCCGTCATGAGAAAAGTAGTGAGCTAAAAAAATCCTACTGTGAGCGAGCAGCTGAACTACACTGGGTCAGCTAGCACAGGAGCACTGCTGTGAATCCAACAAACAACAGCAACAAATAAATTCACAGACATTTTTGCACAGCTTACCTTACGATGGTGCATTATTCCTATACAAAGACATAAAAACCCAGTTTGGAAATGAGACACATCATATATATAATTTGGATAACTCACCTGTGGGCAATCATGCCAAAATAACACTGGAGTTTGGTAAACTCAACACACTGTGAACATACTTCAACAATCCATCACTTGAAACACAAAGAAAATTTCAATCAGGCTGAAAATTTCAGTGGTTTCAAGGAATTCTTATCTGAATTCAAATATTCTGCTGTGGATCAGAAAATATTTTTTATTATTGCTAATAATAGTTTTCTGTGATTGTGTCTTGAAAGAGAAGTCCTTATACACTCCTATGGACACGTAAGTTTTGGTTGGTTATGCAGCCTAAGAGCCTAAAATTAAGATGACACTTACTACACCAGGTAATGGAAAACATTCATTCCTAACTGCAGGTCCTCAGGCATGAGAGGGAGGAATTGTGAGACGAAAATATCAAGAGGTATTATCTGTATGCACTACATAGGTCCAGCAAAGAACTTATCTGATTAGGAACAGAAGTCCTCTCTGACTGCTACAGAGTTAATTACCCAAGGACAAATTGGAGAATCATTGCAGGTTTACAGGAGTAATTCCTAGCCCAGTAATAAAGAACTGAACAAAGACCTCCCAGGTAAGCAGTAAGGTGGGACACAAAGAGAAACCTGATCAACAAAATCTTCCAAAAGCAACAAATCATTTGTGTTCCACAAAGTAAATTCACTTGTTAGCCACTGTGAAAAGCTTGAGCTATGCTAACCCTGTCCGAGTCATTACAGCTTTTTATCCCTCACTTCTCTCTTGCCTCAACCTGTGCAGGTTACCTGTAGAGACATCTCACCCCACCGACTGTGCTTCCTCTCATGTCAGAAACAAACACAGATGAAATTAATGCTGACCTAGGGATATCTCCCAGTTAATGATTAGTTTTGAGACTGATCAATTCAGTTTTCAATGAAAGCTCTTACTGACAAATATAGATACCAAAAGAGAGCTGTGGCAGGAGTACAAGTGTAGAGATTGCCAGAACAGAGGAAAAAAAGACAGTTACTGTGTTAAATATTTTCAAGTTGTGCTTCTAATGAATCTGATACTTGTGACACTGGTAAACTACTGAACTTATCTAACAGGCTGTAATTACACTTTTTTTGTTTGTTTAGTCATTTCTTTAATATGCAATGGTATGGAGTGTGAACAAGCCAGCCTTTGCAAATGCATTTCATTTTCACATGAAAAAACCAAGCTTCTTTCTGATGACAGGAACATTCCTTTCCCCCACCCACCAGTTTGATTTATTACTCCTACTTAAATGTCAGCATTCAGTTGTTTCACCTGATTTCTTTTTTTAGCTATGTAGCAAACTGAAATCAGTCCCTTGTCAAATTGCACAGCTTGGTACAGCTGGGCCAGAATTTTACTACAGGTGGGATGTTATTTATGTGATTACTGACGTTTTTACTGTCTACACAGACTGTTGTTTTCCAAGACGGCAATGAAATTATCTATATGGAGGGAAAATAAAGCATAAAACACTTTTACACAGTGAAAAAAAAAAAAAAAA